>CM031235.1:246116028-246118528 GCA_018340775.1 Taxus wallichiana var. yunnanensis | reverse complement strand
CTCTCTCTCCTCTCTCCTCTCTCTCTCCTCTCCCTCCCTCCCTCTCCCTCTCTCCCTCTCCTCTCTCTCCTCCCTCTCCTCTCTCTCCTCCTCTCTCTCTCCCTCTCTCCTCTCTCCTCTCCCTCCCTCCCCTCCTCTCTCCTCTCCCTCCTCCCTCCCTCCTCCTCTCCTCTCCCTCCTCTCTCTCTCTCTCTCCCTCTCTCTCCTCTCTCTCTCCTCTCCCTCTCCTCTCCTCTCTCCTCTCTCTCTCCTCTCTCTCCTCTCTCTCTCCCCTCCCTCTCTCCCCTCTCCTCCCTCTCCCTCCTCCCTCTCTCTCTCCCTCTCCTCTCTCCTCCCTCTCTCCTCTCTCCCCTCTCCTCTCCTCTCCCCCTCTCCCTCTCTCTCTCTCTCCTCTCTCTCCTCCTCCTCTCCCCCTCTCCTCTCTCTCTCTCTCTCCTCCCCCTCTCTCCTCTCCTCTCTCTCTCCTCTCTCCCCTCCTCTCTCCTCTCTCCTCTCTCTCTCTCTCTCTCCTCTCTCTCCCCTCCTCCCCTCTCTCTCCTCCTCTCCCTCTCCTCTCCTCCTCTCCTCTCCCTCTCTCCCTCTCTCTCCCTCCCTCTCCCTCCTCTCCCTCTCTCTCTCCCTCTCCCTCCTCCTCTCTCTCTCCTCTCCCTCCCTCTCTCTCTCTCTCCTCCTCTCCCTCTCCCCTCTCCCTCTCCCTCTCCTCTCTCTCTCCTCTCCTCCTCCCTCTCCTCTCTCTCTCTCTCTCTCTCCTCTCTCCTCTCCCCTCTCTCTCTCCTCCTCTCTCTCCTCCCTCCTCTCTCCCTCTCTCCTCCTCTCCTCTCCCTCTCTCTCTCCCCTCTCCTCCCTCCCTCCTCCTCTCCTCTCTCTCTCTCTCTCCCCCTCTCCCTCTCTCTCTCTCTCTCTCTCTCTCTCTCTCTCTCTCTCTCCTCCCTCTCTCCTCTCCCTCCTCTCCTCCCCCTCTCCCCTCTCCTCTCCTCCCTCTCCCTCTCTCTCCCTCTCCTCCTCTCTCTCTCTCCCTCCCTCTCCCTCTCCTCCTCCTCTCTCTCTCTCTCCTCTCCCTCTCCCTCTCCCTCTCTCTCTCTCTCCTCTCCTCTCCCTCTCTCCTCTCCTCCTCCTCCTCCCCCCTCTCTCCTCTCTCCTCCTCCTCCCTCCTCTCCCTCTCCTCTCTCTCCCTCCTCCCTCCCTCTCTCTCCTCTCTCCTCTCTCTCTCTCCCTCTCTCTCCCTCTCTCCTCTCTCTCTCTCTCCTCTCTCTCCTCCCCCTCCTCTCTCTCTCTCTCCTCCCTCTCTCCCCTCTCCTCCCTCTCTCTCTCCTCTCCTCTCCCCTCCCTCTCCTCTCCTCTCTCCTCTCCCTCTCTCCCTCTCTCCTCCTCCTCTCTCTCCCCTCTCTCCCCCTCTCTCCCTCTCCCTCCCTCTCCCTCCTCTCCCTCTCTCTCTCTCCCTCTCCCTCTCCTCTCTCCCTCTCTCTCTCTCTCTCCCCTCCCTCTCTCTCTCTCTCTCTCTCCCTCTCCCCTCCTCTCTCTCTCTCTCTCTCCTCTCTCTCTCTCCTCCCTCCTCCCTCCTCCTCCTCTCTCCCTCTCTCCCCTCTCTCCTCTCCCTCCTCTCTCCCCTCCCTCTCTCTCCCTCTCTCTCCCTCTCTCTCCTCTCTCCTCCTCCCTCCTCCCTCTCCCTCTCCCTCTCCTCTCCTCTCCCTCTCCTCTCCTCTCCCTCCTCTCTCCCCCTCTCTCCTCTCCTCTCTCTCCTCTCCTCTCCTCCTCTCTCTCTCTCTCCCTCCTCTCCTCTCCCTCTCTCTCTCTCTCTCTCCTCTCTCCCTCTCTCCTCCTCTCTCCTCTCTCTCCTCTCTCTCCTCTCTCTCCCTCTCCCCCTCCCTCCCTCCTCCCTCTCCCCTCTCTCCCTCCTCTCTCTCTCTCTCCTCTCCCTCTCCCTCTCTCCCTCTCCTCTCCCTCTCCTCCCTCCCTCCCTCTCCTCTCCCTCTCCCCTCTCCCTCCCCTCTCTCCTCTCCTCTCCCTCTCCTCTCTCCCTCTCTCCTCCCTCCCTCTCTCCCCCTCTCTCCCTCTCCTCTCCTCTCCCTCCTCTCTCTCCCTCTCTCTCCCTCCTCTCCTCCCTCTCTCTCCTCTCTCCTCTCCCTCCTCCCTCCTCTCTCTCTCTCCCCTCTCCCCTCTCCCTCTCCCTCCCTCTCCCTCTCTCTCTCCTCTCTCCCTCTCTCTCCCTCTCCTCTCCTCTCCCTCCTCTCCCTCCCTCTCTCCTCTCCCTCTCTCCCTCTCTCTCCTCTCCTCTCTCCCTCCTCCTCTCTCTCCCTCCCCTCTCTCCTCTCCTCCCTCCTCTCTCCTCTCCTCTCTCCCCCTCTCCCTCCCTCTCTCTCCTCTCTCCTCCTCTCTCTCTCCCTCCTCCCTCTCTCTCCCTCCTCCTCCCCTCTCCTCTCCCTCTCTCTCTCTCCCCTCCCCTCTCCTCCTCCCTCTCTCTCTCTCTCCTCTCTCTCTCCCTCTCTCTCTCTCTCTCCCT